>NW_023312734.1:0-14225 GCF_010614865.2 Stegodyphus dumicola
ACAGTCAGCACGGTGTTGATGCTTCCCATGACGCTACAACAGAAACAGGTGCACCTACAGCACCACGGACAGTCAGCACTGTTGATGCTTCCCATGACGCTGCAACAGAAACAGGTGCACCTACAGCACCACGGACAGTCAGCACGGTGTTGATGCTTCCCATGACGCTGCAACAGAAAACAGGTGCACCTACAGCACCACGGACAGTCAGCACGGTGTTGATGCTTCCCATGACGCTGCAACAGAAACAGGTGCACCTACAGCACCACGGACAGTCAGCACGGTGTTGATGCTTCCCATGACGCTGCAACAGAAACAGGTGCACCTACAGCACCACGGACAGTCAGCACGGTGTTGATGCTTCCCATGACGCTGCAACAGAAACAGGTGCACCTACAGCACCACGGACAGTCAGCACGGTGTTGATGCTTCCCATGACGCTGCAACAGAAACAGGTGCACCTACAGCACCACGGACAGTCAGCACGGTGTTGATGCTTCCCATGACGCTACAACAGAAACAGGTGCACCTACAGCACCACGGACAGTCAGCACTGTTGATGCTTCCCATGACGCTGCAACAGAAACAGGTGCACCTACAGCACCACGGACAGTCAGCACGGTGTTGATGCTTCCCATGACGCTACAACAGAAACAGGTGCACCTACAGCACCACGGACAGTCAGCACTGTTGATGCTTCCCATGACGCTGCACAACAGAAACAGGTGCACCTACAGCACCACGGACAGTCAGCACGGTGTTGATGCTTCCCATGACGCTACAACAGAAACAGGTGCACCTACAGCACCACGGACAGTCAGCACGGTGTTGATGCTTCCCATGACGCTGCAACAGAAACAGGTGCACCTACAGCACCACGGACAGTCAGCACGGTGTTGATGCTTCCCATGACGCTACAACAGAAACAGGTGCACCTACAGCACCACGGACAGTCAGCACGGTGTTGATGCTTCCCATGACGCTGCAACAGAAAACAGGTGCACCTACAGCACCACGGACAGTCAGCACGGTGTTGATGCTTCCCATGACGCTGCAACAGAAACAGGTGCACCTACAGCACCACGGACAGTCAGCACGGTGTTGATGCTTCCCATGACGCTGCAACAGAAACAGGTGCACCTACAGCACCACGGACAGTCAGCACGGTGTTGATGCTTCCCATGACGCTGCAACAGAAACAGGTGCACCTACAGCACCACGGACAGTCAGCACTGTTGATGCTTCCCATGACGCTGCAACAGAAACAGGTGCACCTACAGCACCACGGACAGTCAGCACGGTGTTGATGCTTCCCATGACGCTACAACAGAAACAGGTGCACCTACAGCACCACGGACAGTCAGCACTGTTGATGCTTCCCATGACGCTGCAACAGAAACAGGTGCACCTACAGCACCACGGACAGTCAGCACGGTGTTGATGCTTCCCATGACGCTACAACAGAAACAGGTGCACCTACAGCACCACGGACAGTCAGCACGGTGTTGATGCTTCCCATGACGCTGCAACAGAAACAGGTGCACCTACAGCACCACGGACAGTCAGCACGGTGTTGATGCTTCCCATGACGCTGCAACAGAAAAACAGGTGCACCTACAGCACCACGGACAGTCAGCACGGTGTTGATGCTTCCCATGACGCTGCAACAGAAACAGGTGCACCTACAGCACCACGGACAGTCAGCACGGTGTTGATGCTTCCCATGACGCTGCAACAGAAACAGGTGCACCTACAGCACCACGGACAGTCAGCACGGTGTTGATGCTTCCCATGACGCTGCAACAGAAACAGGTGCACCTACACAGCACCACGGACAGTCAGCACGGTGTTGATGCTTCCCATGACGCTACAACAGAAACAGGTGCACCTACAGCACCACGGACAGTCAGCACGGTGTTGATGCTTCCCATGACGCTGCAACAGAAACAGGTGCACCTACAGCACCACGGACAGTCAGCACGGTGTTGATGCTTCCCATGACGCTGCAACAGAAACAGGTGCACCTACAGCACCACGGACAGTCAGCACGGTGTTGATGCTTCCCATGACGCTACAACAGAAACAGGTGCACCTACAGCACCACGGACAGTCAGCACGGTGTTGATGCTTCCCATGACGCTACAACAGAAACAGGTGCACCTACAGCACCACGGACAGTCAGCACGGTTGATGCTTCCCATGACGCTACAACAGAAACAGGTGCACCTACAGCACCACGGACAGTCAGCACGGTGTTGATGCTTCCCATGACGCTACAACAGAAACAGGTGCACCTACAGCACCACGGACAGTCAGCACGGTGTTGATGCTTCCCATGACGCTACAACAGAAACAGGTGCACCTACAGCACCACGGACAGTCAGCACGGTGTTGATGCTTCCCATGACGCTGCAACAGAAACAGGTGCACCTACAGCACCACGGACAGTCAGCACGGTGTTGATGCTTCCCATGACGCTACAACAGAAAACAGGTGCACCTACAGCACCACGGACAGTCAGCACGGTGTTGATGCTTCCCATGACGCTACAACAGAAACACAGGTGCACCTACAGCACCACGGACAGTCAGCACTGTTGATGCTTCCCATGACGCTGCAACAGAAACAGGTGCACCTACAGCACCACGGACAGTCAGCACGGTGTTGATGCTTCCCATGACGCTGCAACAGAAACAGGTGCACCTACAGCACCACGGACAGTCAGCACGGTGTTGATGCTTCCCATGACGCTGCAACAGAAACAGGTGCACCTACAGCACCACGGACAGTCAGCACGGTGTTGATGCTTCCCATGACGCTACAACAGAAACAGGTGCACCTACAGCACCACGGACAGTCAGCACTGTTGATGCTTCCCATGACGCTGCAACAGAAACAGGTGCACCTACAGCACCACGGACAGTCAGCACGGTGTTGATGCTTCCCATGACGCTACAACAGAAACAGGTGCACCTACAGCACCACGGACAGTCAGCACTGTTTTGATGCTTCCCATGACGCTGCAACAGAAACAGGTGCACCTACAGCACCACGGACAGTCAGCACGGTGTTGATGCTTCCCATGACGCTACAACACAGAAACAGGTGCACCTACAGCACCACGGACAGTCAGCACGGTGTTGATGCTTCCCATGACGCTACAACAGAAACAGGTGCACCTACAGCACCACGGACAGTCAGCACTGTTGATGCTTCCCATGACGCTGCAACAAACAGAAACAGGTGCACCTACAGCACCACGGACAGTCAGCACGGTGTTGATGCTTCCCATGACGCTACAACAGAAACAGGTGCACCTACAGCACCACGGACAGTCAGCACTGTTGATGCTTCCCATGACGCTGCAACAGAAACAGGTGCACCTACAGCACCACGGACAGTCAGCACGGTGTTGATGCTTCCCATGACGCTACAACAGAAACAGGTGCACCTACAGCACCACGGACAGTCAGCACTGTTGATGCTTCCCATGACGCTGCAACAGAAACAGGTGCACCTACAGCACCACGGACAGTCAGCACGGTGTGATGCTTCCCATGACGCTACAACAGAAACAGGTGCACCTACAGCACCACGGACAGTCAGCACTGTTGATGCTTCCCATGACGCTGCAACAGAAACAGGTGCACCTACAGCACCACGGACAGTCAGCACGGTGTTGATGCTTCCCATGACGCTACAACAGAAACAGGTGCACCTACAGCACCACGGACAGTCAGCACGGTGTTGATGCTTCCCATGACGCTGCAACAGAAACAGGTGCACCTACAGCACCACGGACAGTCAGCACGGTGTTGATGCTTCCCATGACGCTACAACAGAAACAGGTGCACCTACAGCACCACGGACAGTCAGCACTGGTTGATGCTTCCCATGACGCTGCAACAGAAACAGGTGCACCTACAGCACCACGGACAGTCAGCACGGTGTTTGATGCTTCCCATGACGCTGCAACAGAAACAGGTGCACCTACAGCACCACACGGACAGTCAGCACGGTGTTGATGCTTCCCATGACGCTGCAACAGAAAACAGGTGCACCTACAGCACCACGGACAGTCAGCACGGTGTTGATGCTTCCCATGACGCTGCAACAGAAACAGGTGCACCTACAGCACCACGGACAGTCAGCACGGTGTTGATGCTTCCCATGACGCTGCAACAGAAAACAGGTGCACCTACAGCACCACGGACAGTCAGCACGGTGTTGATGCTTCCCATGACGCTGCAACAGAAACAGGTGCACCTACAGCACCACGGACAGTCAGCACGGTGTTGATGCTTCCCATGACGCTGCAACAGAAACAGGTGCACCTACAGCACCACGGACAGTCAGCACGGTGTTGATGCTTCCCATGACGCTACAACAGAAACAGGTGCACCTACAGCACCACGGACAGTCAGCACGGTGTTGATGCTTCCCATGACGCTGCAACAGAAACAGGTGCACCTACAGCACCACGGACAGTCAGCACGGTGTTGATGCTTCCCATGACGCTGCAACAGAAACAGGTGCACCTACAGCACCACGGACAGTCAGCACGGTGTTGATGCTTCCCATGACGCTGCAACAGAAACACAGGTGCACCTACAGCACCACGGACAGTCAGCACGGTGTTGCTTCCCATGACGCTGCAACAGAAACAGGTGCACCTACAGCACCACGGACAGTCAGCACGGTGTTGATGCTTGATGCTTCCCATGACGCTGCAACAGAAACAGGTGCACCTACAGCACCACGGACAGTCAGCACGGTGTTGATGCTTCCCATGACGCTGCACAACAGAAACAGGTGCACCTACAGCACCACGGACAGTCAGCACTGTTGATGCTTCCCATGACGCTGCAACAGAAAAACAGGTGCACCTACAGCACCACGGACAGTCAGCACGGTGTTGATGCTTCCCATGACGCTACAACAGAAACAGGTGCACCTACAGCACCACGGACAGTCAGCACGGTGTTGATGCTTCCCATGACGCTGCAACAGAAACAGGTGCACCTACAGCACCACGGACAGTCAGCACGGTGTTGATGCTTCCCATGACGCTACAACAGAAACAGGTGCACCTACAGCACCACGGACAGTCAGCACGGTGTTGATGCTTCCCATGACGCTGCAACAGAAACAGGTGCACCTACAGCACCACGGACAGTCAGCACGGTGTTGATGCTTCCCATGACGCTACAACAGAAACAGGTGCACCTACAGCACCACGGACAGTCAGCACGGTGTTGATGCTTCCCATGACGCTGCACAACAGAAACAGGTGCACCTACAGCACCACGGACAGTCAGCACGGTGTTGATGCTTGATGCTTCCCATGACGCTACAACAGAAACAGGTGCACCTACAGCACCACGGACAGTCAGCACTGTTGATGCTGCTTCCCATGACGCTGCAACAGAAACAGGTGCACCTACAGCACCACGGACAGTCAGCACGGTGTTGATGCTTCCCATGACGCTACAACAGAAACAGGTGCACCTACAGCACCACGGACAGTCAGCACGGTGTTGATGCTTCCCATGACGCTGCAACAGAAACAGGTGCACCTACAGCACCACGGACAGTCAGCACGGTGTTGATGCTTCCCATGACGCTACAACAGAAACAGGTGCACCTACAGCACCACGGACAGTCAGCACGGTTGTGATGCTTCCCATGACGCTGCAACAGAAACAGGTGCACCTACAGCACCACGGACAGTCAGCACGGTGTTGATGCTTCCCATGACGCTACAACAGAAACAGGTGCACCTACAGCACCACGGACAGTCAGCACTGTTGATGCTTCCCATGACGCTGCAACAGAAACAGGTGCACCTACAGCACCACGGACAGTCAGCACGGTGTTGATGCTTCCCATGACGCTACAACAGAAACAGGTGCACCTACAGCACCACGGACAGTCAGCACGGTGTTGATGCTTCCCATGACGCTACAACAGAAAACAGGTGCACCTACAGCACCACGGACAGTCAGCACTGTTGATGCTTCCCATGACGCTGCAACAGAAACAGGTGCACCTACAGCACCACGGACAGTCAGCACGGTGTTGATGCTTCCCATGACGCTACAACAGAAACAGGTGCACCTACAGCACCACGGACAGTCAGCACTGTTGATGCTTCCCATGACGCTGCACAACAGAAACAGGTGCACCTACAGCACCACGGACAGTCAGCACGGTGTTGATGCTTCCCATGACGCTGCAACAGAAACAGGTGCACCTACAGCACCACGGACAGTCAGCACGGTGTTGATGCTGCTTCCCATGACGCTGCAACAGAAACAGGTGCACCTACAGCACCACGGACAGTCAGCACGGTGTTGATGCTTCCCATGACGCTGCAACAGAAACAGGTGCACCTACAGCACCACGGACAGTCAGCACGGTGTTGATGCTTCCCATGACGCTACAACAGAAACAGGTGCACCTACAGCACCACGGACAGTCAGCACTGTTGATGCTTCCCATGACGCTGCAACAGAAACAGGTGCACCTACAGCACCACGGACAGTCAGCACGGTGTTGATGCTTCCCATGACGCTACAACAGAAACAGGTGCACCTACAGCACCACGGACAGTCAGCACGGTGTTGATGCTTCCCATGACGCTGCAACAGAAACAGGTGCACCTACAGCACCACACGGACAGTCAGCACGGTGTTGATGCTTCCCATGACGCTACAACAGAAACAGGTGCACCTACAGCACCACGGACAGTCAGCACGGTGTTGATGCTTCCCATGACGCTACAACAGAAAACAGGTGCACCTACAGCACCACGGACAGTCAGCACGGTTGATGCTTCCCATGACGCTACAACAGAAACAGGTGCACCTACAGCACCACGGACAGTCAGCACGGTGTTGATGCTTCCCATGACGCTACAACAGAAACAGGTGCACCTACAGCACCACGGACAGTCAGCACTGTTGATGCTTCCCATGACGCTGCAACAGAAACAGGTGCACCTACAGCACCACGGACAGTCAGCACGGTGTTGATGCTTCCCATGACGCTACAACAGAAAACAGGTGCACCTACAGCACCACGGACAGTCAGCACTGTTGATGCTTCCCATGACGCTACAACAGAAACAGGTGCACCTACAGCACCACGGACAGTCAGCACGGTGTTGATGCTTCCCATGACGCTACAACAGAAACAGGTGCACCTACAGCACCACGGACAGTCAGCACTGTTGATGCTTCCCATGACGCTGCAACAGAAACAGGTGCACCTACAGCACCACGGACAGTCAGCACGGTGTTGCTTCCCATGACGCTACAACAGAAACAGGTGCACCTACAGCACCACGGACAGTCAGCACGGTGTTGATGCTTCCCATGACGCTACAACAGAAACAGGTGCACCTACAGCACCACGGACAGTCAGCACGGTGTTGATGCTTCCCATGACGCTACAACAGAAACAGGTGCACCTACAGCACCACGGACAGTCAGCACGGTTGATGCTTCCCATGACGCTGCAACAGAAACAGGTGCACCTACAGCACCACGGACAGTCAGCACGGTGTTGATGCTTCCCATGACGCTGCAACAGAAACAGGTGCACCTACAGCACCACGGACAGTCAGCACGGTGTTGATGCTTCCCATGACGCTACAACAGAAACAGGTGCACCTACAGCACCACGGACAGTCAGCACGGTGTTGATGCTTCCCATGACGCTGCAACAGAACAGAAACAGGTGCACCTACAGCACCACGGACAGTCAGCACGGTGTTGATGCTTCCCATGACGCTGCAACAGAAACAGGTGCACCTACAGCACCACGGACAGTCAGCACGGTGTTGATGCTTCCCATGACGCTACAACAGAAACAGGTGCACCTACAGCACCACGGACAGTCAGCACTGTTGATGCTTCCCATGACGCTGCAACAGAAAGAAACAGGTGCACCTACAGCACCACGGACAGTCAGCACGGTGTTGATGCTTCCCATGACGCTACAACAGAAACAGGTGCACCTACAGCACCACGGACAGTCAGCACGGTGTTGATGCTTCCCATGACGCTGCAACAGAAACAGGTGCACCTACAGCACCACGGACAGTCAGCACGGTGTTGATGCTTCCCATGACGCTACAACAGAAACAGGTGCACCTACAGCACCACGGACAGTCAGCACGGTGTTGATGCTTCCCATGACGCTGCAACAGAAACAGGTGCACCTACAGCACCACGGACAGTCAGCACGGTGTTGATGCTTCCCATGACGCTGCAACAGAAACAGGTGCACCTACAGCACCACGGACAGTCAGCACGGTGTTGATGCTTCCCATGACGCTGCAACAGAAACAGGTGCACCTACAGCACCACGGACAGTCAGCACGGTGTTGATGCTTCCCATGACGCTGCAACAGAAACAGGTGCACCTACAGCACCACGGACAGTCAGCACGGTGTTGATGCTTCCCATGACGCTGCAACAGAAACAGGTGCACCTACAGCACCACGGACAGTCAGCACGTGTGTTGATGCTTCCCATGACGCTGCAACAGAAACAGGTGCACCTACAGCACCACGGACAGTCAGCACGGTGTTGATGCTTCCCATGACGCTACAACAGAAAACAGGTGCACCTACAGCACCACGGACAGTCAGCACGGTGTTGATGCTTCCCATGACGCTACAACAGAAACAGGTGCACCTACAGCACCACGGACAGTCAGCACTGTTGATGCTTCCCATGACGCTGCAACAGAAAAACAGGTGCACCTACAGCACCACGGACAGTCAGCACGGTGTTGATGCTTCCCATGACGCTACAACAGAAAACAGGTGCACCTACAGCACCACGGACAGTCAGCACGGTGTTGATGCTTCCCATGACGCTACAACAGAAACAGGTGCACCTACAGCACCACGGACAGTCAGCACGGTGTTGATGCTTCCCATGACGCTACAACAGAAACAGGTGCACCTACAGCACCACGGACAGTCAGCACTGTTGATGCTTCCCATGACGCTACAACAGAAACAGGTGCACCTACAGCACCACGGACAGTCAGCACGGTGTTGATGCTTCCCATGACGCTACAACAGAAACAGGTGCACCTACAGCACCACGGACAGTCAGCACGGTGTTGATGCTTCCCATGACGCTGCAACAGAAACAGGTGCACCTACAGCACCACGGACAGTCAGCACGGTGTTGATGCTTCCCATGACGCTGCAACAGAAAACAGGTGCACCTACAGCACCACGGACAGTCAGCACGGTGTTGATGCTTCCCATGACGCTACAACAGAAACAGGTGCACCTACAGCACCACGGACAGTCAGCACGGTTGATGCTTCCCATGACGCTGCAACAGAAACAGGTGCACCTACAGCACCACGGACAGTCAGCACTGGTTGTTGATGCTTCCCATGACGCTACAACAGAAACAGGTGCACCTACAGCACCACGGACAGTCAGCACGGTGTTGATGCTTCCCATGACGCTACAACAGAAACAGGTGCACCTACAGCACCACGGACAGTCAGCACTGTTGATGCTTCCCATGACGCTACAACAGAAACAGGTGCACCTACAGCACCACGGACAGTCAGCACGGTGTTGATGCTTCCCATGACGCTACAACAGAAAAACAGGTGCACCTACAGCACCACGGACAGTCAGCACTGTTGATGCTTCCCATGACGCTGCAACAGAAACAGGTGCACCTACAGCACCACGGACAGTCAGCACGGTGTTGATGCTTCCCATGACGCTACAACAGAAAACAGGTGCACCTACAGCACCACGGACAGTCAGCACGGTGTTGATGCTTCCCATGACGCTGCAACAGAAACAGGTGCACCTACAGCACCACGGACAGTCAGCACGGTGTTGATGCTTCCCATGACGCTGCAACAGAAACAGGTGCACCTACAGCACCACGGACAGTCAGCACGGTGTTGATGCTTCCCATGACGCTGCAACAGAAACAGGTGCACCTACAGCACCACGGACAGTCAGCACGGTGTTGATGCTTCCCATGACGCTGCAACAGAAAACAGGTGCACCTACAGCACCACGGACAGTCAGCACGGTGTTGATGCTTCCCATGACGCTGCAACAGAAACAGGTGCACCTACAGCACCACGGACAGTCAGCACGGTGTTGATGCTTCCCATGACGCTACAACAGAAACAGGTGCACCTACAGCACCACGGACAGTCAGCACGGTGTTGATGCTTCCCATGACGCTGCAACAGAAACAGGTGCACCTACAGCACCACGGACAGTCAGCACGGTGTTGATGCTTCCCATGACGCTACAACAGAAACAGGTGCACCTACAGCACCACGGACAGTCAGCACTGTTGATGCTTCCCATGACGCTGCAACAGAAACACAGGTGCACCTACAGCACCACGGACAGTCAGCACGGTGTTGATGCTTCCCATGACGCTACAACAGAAACAGGTGCACCTACAGCACCACGGACAGTCAGCACGGTGTTGATGCTTCCCATGACGCTGCAACAGAAACAGGTGCACCTACAGCACCACGGACAGTCAGCACGGTGTTGATGCTTCCCATGACGCTACAACAGAAAACAGGTGCACCTACAGCACCACGGACAGTCAGCACGGTGTTGATGCTTCCCATGACGCTACAACAGAAACAGGTGCACCTACAGCACCACGGACAGTCAGCACTGTTGATGCTTCCCATGACGCTGCAACAGAAACAGGTGCACCTACAGCACCACGGACAGTCAGCACGGTGTTGATGCTTCCCATGACGCTGCAACAGAAAACAGGTGCACCTACAGCACCACGGACAGTCAGCACGGTTGATGCTTCCCATGACGCTGCAACAGAAACAGGTGCACCTACAGCACCACGGACAGTCAGCACGGTGTTGATGCTTCCCATGACGCTGCAACAGAAAACAGGTGCACCTACAGCACCACGGACAGTCAGCACGGTGTTGATGCTTCCCATGACGCTGCAACAGAAACAGGTGCACCTACAGCACCACGGACAGTCAGCACGGTGTTGATGCTTCCCATGACGCTGCAACAGAAACAGGTGCACCTACAGCACCACGGACAGTCAGCACGGTGTTGATGCTTCCCATGACGCTGCAACAGAAACAGGTGCACCTACAGCACCACGGACAGTCAGCACTGTTGATGCTTCCCATGACGCTGCAACAGAAACAGGTGCACCTACAGCACCACGGACAGTCAGCACGGTGTTGATGCTTCCCATGACGCTGCAACAGAAACAGGTGCACCTACAGCACCACGGACAGTCAGCACTGTTGATGCTTCCCATGACGCTGCAACAGAAACAGGTGCACCTACAGCACCACGGACAGTCAGCACGGTGTTGATGCTTCCCATGACGCTACAACAGAAACAGGTGCACCTACAGCACCACGGACAGTCAGCACGGTGTGATGCTTCCCATGACGCTGCAACAGAAACAGGTGCACCTACAGCACCACGGACAGTCAGCACGGTGTTGATGCTTCCCATGACGCTACAACAGAAACAGGTGCACCTACAGCACCACGGACAGTCAGCACGGTGTTGATGCTTCCCATGACGCTGCAACAGAAACAGGTGCACCTACAGCACCACGGACAGTCAGCACGGTGTTGATGCTTCCCATGACGCTGCAACAGAAACAGGTGCACCTACAGCACCACGGACAGTCAGCACGGTGTTGATGCTTCCCATGACGCTGCAACAGAAACAGGTGCACCTACAGCACCACACGGACAGTCAGCACGGTGTTGATGCTTCCCATGACGCTACAACAGAAACAGGTGCACCTACAGCACCACGGACAGTCAGCACTGTTGATGCTTCCCATGACGCTGCAACAGAAACAGGTGCACCTACAGCACCACGGACAGTCAGCACGGTGTTGATGCTTCCCATGACGCTACAACAGAAACAGGTGCACCTACAGCACCACGGACAGTCAGCACTGTTGATGCTTCCCATGACGCTGCAACAGAAACAGGTGCACCTACAGCACCACGGACAGTCAGCACGGTGTTGATGCTTCCCATGACGACGCTACAACAGAAAACAGGTGCACCTACAGCACCACGGACAGTCAGCACGTTGATGCTTCCCATGACGCTGCAACAGAAACAGGTGCACCTACAGCACCACGGACAGTCAGCACGGTGTTGATGCTTCCCATGACGCTACAACAGAAACAGGTGCACCTACAGCACCACGGACAGTCAGCACTGTTGATGCTTCCCATGACGCTGCAACAGAAACAGGTGCACCTACAGCACCACGGACAGTCAGCACGGTGTTGATGCTTCCCATGACGCTGCAACAGAAACAGGTGCACCTACAGCACCACGGACAGTCAGCACTGTTGATGCTTCCCATGACGCTGCAACAGAAACAGGTGCACCTACAGCACCACGGACAGTCAGCACGGTGTTGATGCTTCCCATGACGCTACAACAGAAAACAGGTGCACCTACAGCACCACGGACAGTCAGCACTGTTGATGCTTCCCATGACGCTGCAACAGAAAAACAGGTGCACCTACAGCACCACGGACAGTCAGCACGGTGTTGATGCTTCCCATGACGCTGCAACAGAAACAGGTGCACCTACAGCACCACGGACAGTCAGCACGGTGTTGATGCTTCCCATGACGCTACAACAGAAACAGGTGCACCTACAGCACCACGGACAGTCAGCACGGTGTGATGCTTCCCATGACGCTGCAACAGAAAACAGGTGCACCTACAGCACCACGGACAGTCAGCACGGTGTTGATGCTTCCCATGACGCTACAACAGAAACAGGTGCACCTACAGCACCACGGACAGTCAGCACTGTTGATGCTTCCCATGACGCTGCAACAGAAACAGGTGCACCTACAGCACCACGGACAGTCAGCACGGTGTTGATGCTTCCCATGACGCTACAACAGAAACAGGTGCACCTACAGCACCACGGACAGTCAGCACTGTTGATGCTTCCCATGACGCTACAACAGAAACAGGTGCACCTACAGCACCACGGACAGTCAGCACTGTTGATGCTTCCCATGACGCTACAACAGAAACAGGTGCACCTACAGCACCACGGACAGTCAGCACGGTGTTGATGCTTCCCATGACGCTACAACAGAAACAGGTGCACCTACAGCACCACGGACAGTCAGCACTGTTGATGCTTCCCATGACGCTGCAACAGAAACAGGTGCACCTACAGCACCACGGACAGTCAGCACGGTGTTGATGCTTCCCATGACGCTACAACAGAAACAGGTGCACCTACAGCACCACGGACAGTCAGCACGGTTGATGCTTCCCATGACGCTACAACAGAAACAGGTGCACCTACAGCACCACGGACAGTCAGCACGGTGTTGATGCTTCCCATGACGCTACAACAGAAACAGGTGCACCTACAGCACCACGGACAGTCAGCACGGTGTTGATGCTTCCCATGACGCTGCAACAGAAACAGGTGCACCTACAGCACCACGGACAGTCAGCACGGTGTTGATGCTTCCCATGACGCTGCAACAGAAACAGGTGCACCTACAGCACCACGGACAGTCAGCACGGTGTGATGCTTCCCATGACGCTGCAACAGAAACAGGTGCACCTACAGCACCACGGACAGTCAGCACGGTGTTGATGCTTCCCATGACGCTACAACAGAAACAGGTGCACCTACAGCACCACGGACAGTCAGCACGGGTTGATGCTTCCCATGACGCTGCAACAGAAAACAGGTGCACCTACAGCACCACGGACAGTCAGCACGGTGTGATGCTTCCCATGACGCTGCAACAGAAACAGGTGCACCTACAGCACCACGGACAGTCAGCACGGTGTTGATGCTTCCCATGACGCTGCAACAGAAAACAGGTGCACCTACAGCACCACGGACAGTCAGCACGGTGTGATGCTTCCCATGACGCTGCAACAGAAACAGGTGCACCTACAGCACACGGACAGTCAGCACGGTGTTGATGCTTCCCATGACGCTACAACAGAAAGGTGCACCTACAGCACCACGGACAGTCAGCACTGTTGATGCTTCCCATGACGCTACAACAGAAACAGGTGCACCTACAGCACCACGGACAGTCAGCACGGTGATGCTTCCCATGACGCTACAACAGAAACAGGTGCACCTACAGCACCACGGACAGTCAGCACTGTTGATGCTTCCCATGACG